>JALBCR010003033.1:0-18677 GCA_030710515.1 Abscondita cerata
ATCCATTGTGCTTCGTTCAGTTACGTATTGCTGTTCGAGTTCCGGGCAGGTTAGTATTCTGTAATCTTTATTTGTTTACCTAAATCAAACTGCAGATAAAAAAATTATTTTGCCACTAAATGCAAACATTATACTTTCTAACGAAATTTTCTTCACAATTAATATTTGTGTAACCAAAATTAAATTCAGATACGCCTTTTTTTTTTAATCCTCTATAAAAAAGTGTTGCTTTCAAATCAAACGCGAGGTAGGATTTTTCGAAAACAATTATTCATTCTCTGCCTGTTTTCGTACGACAGTGTTCTAAATTGATATTTGTTAGTGGGTCAAAATGTTCACTTAACTTGATCATTAGTTTCACTCAAACTACAATTTTCGGTTTGCCAAAAGAATTTTAAGATTAAAAGGTTCAAGCGGCGTAGGATTTATGGTCGGCCTTTTTCTAATTTTAGCGTATACATTTTCTTTTGGGCGTTTTTTATAATGTGAAGCGATCGTTTTAATTAATATTTATTTTATACAGTTTATAATTTATAGTTATATATGCAAATGCATTTTTTCATTTAGATATTTGTGATGATGAGAATAAGTAAAGAGAGTAGATAAGAAGTGTATTTATGAAAGTTTTTATCTAAAGTATGGTTATACAAAGATGGATAAATATTGCTTCGATAGAATTTATGTTTATGTAAACATTTGCAGCTAATATGATTAGTACTCATTTTACGTACACAATGCTGACCAAGCCACTATATCTTTTAAAACTAGCATGACTGAATTGAAATTAACTACATATTTATGTGTAAATGCATATGTATTTATTTTTTTTTTATTTGGTACGACTAACACCACTGTCAGATGGTTTTTAAGTCAGTCAATTAAATTTAGTAAGTTTTTATTGCTGGGTTAAGAGGAATACGTACTAGATGTGCGCCACCGCTAAACATGCACTATAAGTACCCTTAAAACAGCTTATAATTTTAAATGTTTGAAGTAAAACTTAAAGTTTTATGAAAGACAAAGCTTGGGACATTGTCACTGTAGTATTACTTTTTCTTGAAAATGCTTACTTTTTGTTTTTTTTTATGTTTGAATTTGTACATTTTATGGCATATTTAACACCACAATTTTAATATAAATAAATACAAAATCAAAATTCTACTACAACCACGACAAAGTCCCTGCTTATATCTTCCAATTTCAATCAAAATATTGCTGCTAACTTGAAAATTTGAGTCAATTTTGTAGGTACTTCGAAACCATTCGACGCATTCAAATGCTTACTTATAGTGCACGTTTTATCGGGAGCGCATTGCTAGTACGTATTCCTCGTAAGGTTGAATGTTTTGGTGGTTTTTCTGAACATAGATGTTGATGCTGCACCGTAGCAAACCAATCCACAGTTCACACGGTTTTGTCAACACATTACAACTTATACTTGTTTGTTTGATTTCACGGGCGTAAACTTTTTTTGGCGTTCTTAAGAGTCCTTTATTTGATTCTTTCACCCAAAACTGTTTATAAAATAAACCATCTCCAAATTTCTCACTTTAGAACATGGACAGGAACTGTGTCATGACATGTTTCAAAAAATATAAATCAAGTTCTATCAATTGAAAAACCAAGATCTGTTTCTCTTTTCACATTGTTTTGGTCTTGTAAAAGTTTTTGAAAATAATTTTTTAATTGGTTCAAACTTGATACGAACAAGGTCCAAAATTCTGACGATTTTAAATCATATTCGTATTTAAAGATTTATTTAACGAATTTAAAAATTCAAAAAATTAAGGTTTATTTCACTTATATGTTGTTTTGGTCTGGTGAAAGTTTTTGTAAAACTTTTTCATAATTTAATTCGTTCAAATTTGATAAGAAGAAGTTCCGTGATTATGTCGATTTTCGAAACTGAGCCCACTACTAAATATCTTCATTACACCATGCTCGAATTCGAATCAAAATTTTGTACAAAAATACTGCCACACCAACTTCACTTTCCTTAACTACACGTTTATAAAAATATATAAAACAAGTTTAATCAATTCAAACAATTAAGGTCAATTTTACTTTTCATGTTGTTTTGGTCCTGTATAATTTTTTCCAATTGGTTCAAAGTTGGCAAGTAGAAGGTCTAGAATTGTGACATTTTGTTTAAAATGAGGCTACTACTACCCATACAACACAAACCTATAGGTTAGATGTCCACTAGATATCTTTACTAGAGAAGGATATCCAGTAGATGTTTAGCTAATGCTTCCTACACTCACTGCATACCTTGTGGACGTCCAGTTGTAACAAACGTGGACGTCCATGGGATGTAGTTTGTGAATATCTACTGGATGTTTAGAAGTATATCTTGTGGATACCCATACTTAATGCTTTTACAATTTCCACTGTATATCTTATAAGTTTATTCTGTGGATACAGTATTTTCAATATCCAGAGGATATTCGATTAATTTATCTATGCCATAACAATGTAATGCATATGGTAATAAAGGAAGCTCAATTTAGATTAATTAATCAGTATAGTTATACTTAATATTCACTCAATAATGTTAACAAATTTTATTTATTAACGTAGATGATATCTTCTGGTTCCTGGATCATTTTTTATTTTTATAAAAGTAAAAATTAGCAACATTTATGTCTCATAAAAACTGCCAATTTTTTGCTTCTGTATATTAATTGCGATTGTTGCTTGTTATAGAACGCTGAATTTAATAATTGTGGTAATCAATTCAAACAACTTTAGTTGTTAAAGAATTGAAATATGCCGTTGACTTTTATCGAGTTTGCTTAATAATGGTTATTTAACAAACAAGTGTATTGATAGCGATTAATAATCGAGTTTGTTTAACACGGTGACTGCGATACTTAACTCCCGCGTCAAGGAATGTGCATTACTAATATGCGACAAGAATTTGAGCTTTTTTTTTCACAGTGCGAATGTTGCCGTACCTTTATTTTAAGTAGGATTTTAATATTTTTATACAGTTATGTTTATTATTATGTGTAGGTTATTGTTATGGGCTTTACTCTCACTTGTCGCTGGGGGCAAGTTACGCACTATAGTAATTATGGACGAACACTATGCGTCACTTGACGTGGGGGTTAAGTGAGCATGTGTTCGTTCTTATTCGTATTCTTTCGAATTTTAGCTTTCTGTTACACATTCAATTGCTTGTTATTCTACTGCGGTTAGTATTCACTTTTGTGTTCAATAGTACGTAGTTTGAATAATGACTAGTAGAGCAAAAAGGATTTTAGAATTAGCTGCTGCAAAGCTGAATGAAACGGAAAACTGTACATTTAGTCATAATCCAGAAGTCTCAGATAATATAAATCAAGGATAATTCTGTTAAACTCTGCTAAATACTTACATATTATACTTATGTATATATAGGGATTACCTCATCTTCTGAGGATGAACCGGAACGGAGAAGTGAAAACAGAAGAGAAGAATGTCAGTATTTCTTTGTTATACGAAATATTTCATGTTATTGTTATAGGTTCAACCAGTACGTCAAGATATACTTCTAGCACATCGTGTGTAACTAGCGGAAACTGCAGCAATTTCTCCGATGATTGCTTATCCGATTTTGATAGCGATGATTCACAGAAGGACAAAGATTACGTAGTTGAAACTAGTTCTGATTCGGAAGATAATGTAAGTTCTGATAATGACAATGACGAAACATTAATTTTGAACGTAAGCAACAAAACTGCAACTGATACTACCTTTGTATCAGAAAATACGTGGTCCAATATTGAAAAGAAAAACTATAGCTTTGGTATAATCCAAGAAGCAAGTACACTCAATTCCGATATTGATGCTTCTAGTATTAAAAATCCTTTGGATGTGTTTTCTTATTTTATAACAGACCAAGTAATTGATTTAATTGTAAAGCAAACTAATACTTATGCTTTGCAACAAATCAATAGTGGCCATACACCAAAATCTCGAGTAAGATCGTGGACCGAAACAAATTCAGACGAAATACGGAAGTTCTTTGGAGTTGTGATCGCAATGGGATTAGTTTCCGTGCCATCAATTAATTTCTACTGGTCAAAGGATGAACTATATCATAATATATTCATTTCGTCTACATTTACAAGAGACCGATTTCTATTGCTACTGAAGTTTCTACATTTTTCGGACAATTCCCTTAATGATGGTACCAACAGATTGCACAAGTAAGTTAATAAAAAGTGTATAAAAAATTTAAAAAAATAAAATAAAAATAAAATAAAAAAAATAGTTAAAAAAAAAATTATTATATTTATAATTAAAAAAGTATAAAAAAAAAAACATCTAATTATATAAAAAAAAAAAAAAAAAAAAAAAAAATAATAAATTTATAAAAAAAAAAAAAAAAAAAAAATTTTTTTATAAAATTTTAATAAATGTTAAAAAAAAAAAAAAATAAATTTAAAGGATTTACTTTCTCTAGTAGTAGCAAACTTTGAAAAATGTTTATGTCCTGGTAAGGTTTTGGTTATTGACGAAACCATGGTCCCATTTAGGGGTAGATTGTATTTTCGTCAATATATTCCCAACAAGAGTCACAGATACGGAATTAAATTATACAAATTACTTATGTACACCAGAAGGGTACACATGCAATATGAAGGTATATACAGGAAAAGGAACCACAAATGAGGGATTAGGGCACGCTCATGCAATTGTTTTTGAATTGATTGAAGGAATAAGACAGAAAGAAGGTAGAATCCTTTATGCAGATAACTATTATTCGAGTATAGGCCTTGCCAAAGACTTGTTCAAAATGAAGATTTTGTATTGTGGTACATTACGGAGTAACCGCAAAGGAATTCCAAAAGAGTTTATGCAACCCATGAAAAAAGGTAAAGTTGCAGGTCTTGAAAAACAATGTAAAAATAATAAAATGGGTCGACAAACGACCAGTGTTGATGGTTACAACTGATCCTACACATACCACTACATTAGCAAGTACTGGTAAAAAAAATAGAAAAGGAGATGCTGTTATGAAACCGAAGTCCATTATTGATTACAATAAAGCTAAAAAGGGAGTTGACGTGAGCGACCAGATGTCGTCTTATCATAGCGTACTGCGAAAGAGCTTGAAGTGGTACAGAAAAGTGGCATTTGAGGTAATATTTGGAACTGCTGTAGTCAACTCGTGGGTTATTTATAATATGGTGTCCTCTACTAAACTAGGAATTACAGAATTTAGAAAGAAATTGGCAGAAGAACTTGTTGGTTCCGAAACAAAAAAAAAGAAACGTTAAAGAAACTCCTAAGAAAAAAACACACACATTTGTAAAACCAGAAGGTACTGGACGTAAAAAGAGAAAAATGTGCAGAGGTTGTTATTCAAAACTACGTGAAACATTGAACGCAAAGGAATCAGATAGAAAAGCTCGAAGAGTAATCAGTTTTTGTAAAGACTGTCCTGACCAACCAGGTTTTTGCTTGGACTGCTTCAACAGTTATCATACCTAATTTTAATGTAACTTACCATTTATAATATAATTTATAATATCTTATATTCATTTAGTATTTTTCATAAGTGTATACAAACATTTTTTCAATTAAATGTATAACTTTAAAAGCTATGGTTGTTTTTTCGTTTTAATTATAAACCGTTGTTGATATCTAAGTCCGATCAGGAATTAAAAAAAAAATACATTTGTTCGTGATACTAAAAAAAGTTGTTGAAAAAAATAATTTGAACTGTATAAACACCAAATGAATTAGTTTAAAACACTTGACGCAAGGGACAAGTACCGCGCATAAGTGAAGTTAGGTTACTTGACCCCGACGTCAAGTAACGCACTAAATGACAAAGCTGTAAAACATGACTACGCAGTTAACGTGTTAATAAGTGTCACATTATGACTATTTCTCATTACAGCAAACTATTCCTCCAATATTCCCTTAAAACATGTTAGTTTTCTTGTCACCTTCTCAATTAGTATGTATTTACAGGTCATTGACTTTTTTCAACACAATTGGTTTTTTTTCACATTTCTTCTATTCCAAACCCAAATGGGTAATGTTGTGCCTTCACTGCAACCACTTTACATATTTTGAAGTTGTAGGTTTTTTACCAGAGGTTCCCTGGCTCAAAATAGACCGTTTGACATCAATTTAAAAATATTGTATATTGGGAATAACTCGAAAACGGTTCGACGGATTTTGTTCCGCTTTGTATGCTGGTTGTCTGCTTCCGAATACGTTTTTCTTTGTAATGTGGACAAATTTCTGATACCAGGAAATGTCGCTTTCATACAGGCACTGACAAATAAATGATAATATTTTATCAACCGCCGACAATACGAAACCAAAATAATTCTGACAACAAATAGAAGGAATTGACACCAAACAACAACAAATGAGGGTGTATGTTCTATTTCTTGCGCAGAACTGAAACTTTTTGCTCGTACCTATTAGCTAGAAACACATAATGATATTGGTACATTAAATTAAATTCAATTATTGTTCGTAGTTGTTCGAGCATCCATAATGCTGGCCCATGAATTTTTGTTACTTTATTTTTAAACTCTGTTTTGTTTTGTTTCCACAGCTGGGGATATTTTTGGACAAGATAAATTAATAATTCATCTTCCCACTCAATTTCAACAATTTCAACGTTCAAATAATAATAAGTAAATTTAAGGTTAGTCGAGTAAAACAACCATATACGGTTCAACTAAAGCGCGGTTACACCAACAGCTGTTATCACGACTGCGTTTTGTTTTTCATGTAAACATTAATTTAAAAGGTCCTCGTTTTAAATTTTAGTTCTTAATTCTTACATGCATAAACAGACTTAATAAAATCAAATGACAACCAAGTTTTACGTCTACAGAAACGGCGGGCAATACGGGCAACAGGCATCGCTTTATCACTATCTTTCTCAGTCCAATGCAAATGTGATTCCTCTTTCATGCGAAAACGGGGCAGATCTACATGAATTCAGCATTAACAGATTTCTATGATTGCGTAATAGAGTTAGTAGAATTATTCCTAGTTATACTCGAGATATTCACTGTACATTTGTTATTTACTTTACATCCCTAGATGTTTTTTAAAGTATATCTTATGGACATCCATACAATGTCCAGGATATACGTACTTAATATTTAGCCATTAACTGGATGTGCACTAGATATTAAGTGTTGTGTAGGTAATATCTTTAACCGAACATGCTCGTATGTGAAGCAAAATCTTGACTAAAAATACCTTTCATAATTACGAATAATAACTTTCCACATTGTTTTGGTTTTGTGTAAGTTTATACAATAATTTTTCTTAATTGGTTTAAACTTGATAATATGAAGAGAAATTTTTAAAATGACTCCATACTAATATCTTCATGTTACCATGTTCGTATTTGAAACATATTCTTGTACAAAAACACCTTTAAACAAACGCCACTTTCTTTAATTACACGTTAGAAAAATATAGAACAAGTTTAATCAATTCAAAACATTATTTAATTATTTAATTTCACTTTCTACGTTCTTTTGATCTTGTGAAAGTTTTAAGAATAATTTTTCTTAATTGGTCCAAATTTAATTTGATTTTTCAAAATGAGCCCACTACTAATATCTTAATGCCATCTTGCTCGTATGTAAAGCAATATCTCTTAGAAAAACGCCTGCAAACAAACTTAATTATGCGTTTCAAAAAATACAGAACAAGTTCAAACAATTTAAAAAATTTAGGTCAATTTCACTTTTCATGTGTTTTAGAATTGTGCAAGTTTTTAGAATAATTTTCCGATTTTGTTCAAACTTGATAAGAAGAAGGGCTACGATTCTACCGAAATAGCAAAATAATCCCTGCTAACAGCTTTATAGCACCGTGCTTGTATCTGAAGCAAAGACTTCTTTACAAAAACACCTGCAAACAAACGTCACTCTTTTAATAAGATGGTCAAAGATTCTGGTGATTTATCAAAATGAGCCAAGTACTAATATCTTTCACTTTCCATGTTGTTTTGATTTCTGAAAGTTTATAGGACTATTTTCCTTAATTCCTCATACTTGATAAGATAAAATAAGGTCTGCCAGAAATAGCAAGTCAATGAGTTATTAGAAAAAAGTTTGGGAGTGCTGCTGTGATAGTAAACATGAATGCACCTAAATATCACTTAAATCTATAGATGTGTTAAAGTTCATCTTAGTTGTCTAAGGTGGTTTTAACATTTTGTGTTCTAAAAATAGCAGATTAATGAGTTATTTAAAAAAAATGTTTTTCAACTGTTTCTATGATAGTGTAACATTAGCAATTAAATAGCACTTAAATGTATAGAAGTGGTAAAGTTCAATTTTAGTTATCCAAGGTGGTTTCTAACATTTTTAATCTGCCAAAGATAGTAGATCAATGAGTGATTTAAAACGAAAAAGTTTTTGAGTGCTACTGAAACAGCAAACATGAAATAACATTTAATTTTTTAATTTATTTAGGCATTTTAATCAAACTCTAAAACTGTTTTTAGATACTTGGTCTGCTAACATTTTTTTAAGGTAGCAGATCATTGATTATCTTAAGAACTACTGCAGCAATTAAATCGTAATTCAGATACTCAACTGTCAACAAACTGTCAATTGTTAACTGCATGGTGCATTGCGCAATTCTAACTGAAAAAATGTAAGTAAAAGTCAAGAAATAATATAATAAATTAAACTGATAGTGATACAATACTTAATATTTTTTTAACTGAATACCAACAGGATAATTTTAATAACAAAATACTTACTATAGTTTTTTCTTTCAAGACGTTCATACCATGAAATTTTTTTCTCATTAATGAGGGAATTTCAATTGTTATTTGTTAATTACAAAATGTCTATGTTTATTTACTGCATCAACAAATCAGAATGTCTACAAATCAATGCATACATTATAGATTTAGTAATATCATTACGTACGCTTTCAGTTTCATTTACACTTACGGAGACAATATTTTCCGAAGGAAAATATACAACTCTCAACGTCGCCTTTCAGGAAATTACATTATAGCTTGAGAACAGAAATATTCTCAATGGAATATTTAGTAAAATGAAATTCTGAAAATGAAACCTTTTGCTTCAATCCTAAAATTTAGTAAAAGTACGTACGTAATGTCCACATTAGATGACTAAACCGATAAACAAATTATTATATAAACTTAATACCTCCGAAATACACATGTTCAAATTTATTCCCGTTTTTGCTCTTACCTAAGCTGTTTGCAAATTTACTTCCATCATAAATCCCTCATTGAAGACTAAAGTTGAAAAATTTTTACTACTATTGAATATAAAATGAAATATTACTCAGAAAACGATAAAAGTATTCTGTTTTGTGTAGAAAATTTCTGAAGAATATTTTACATGCCAAAAGAGAATTAATATACTCAATTATTAAACCCTTTTGACTTTTGCAAATGGCAACGTTTCAAGAGAGATTAATGTCTGTGCTTCAAAAGAAATCCAACTACTTTGTTATTAAAGTCATAAACCTTGTATTCGGGTCAGTAATATTCGCTTGCGTTCTTCAAAGTATATACTGCGTTTAATTAATTAAAAACAATTTTGCTTCATTATTATTTACTTTATTGCGAGTTTTATGTTTCAGTTTTTTTGTCAGCTATCTTTTTCTTAGAAAGAGATATTATTTTATGTTATAATAATACATTAATATAATATATAAATAATGGTTATGTATGTATAGGCAATTTTTTCATGCTGCCGCTGTCTATTACTTTATCTAATTGACAGGGTAAAATTGTCAATCAGTTGCCAATACTGAGATTGTACTCATATGCATTTATGCCTATAAGGAACCGCATTCTTTATTTAACCTGAAAAAAACTTTTGTTACACTTAAAAATTATTGTTTGACAGCTCCGTAAAAAAAACTAATAAAATATATAAATTATTTACGCTTTTAAGCAACCAATATTATTTATTTATTTATTACATTTATTTACTAGTTTCAACTTTAAAATTATTGTGAGTCATCTTCAGAAGTCAAAAATATTTTTCTACAAACGTTAAATATACATGGAAATTCAAGAAAAGCATAAATTGGTTTTGTAATTAAAGGTATTTTAAAAATATAAACTAAGTAAGTAAAATGTTTGAATCTGGAGTTAATTAAATATATTAAGGACATAAAAATTCTGTTTCATAATTTAATGTAAGATCGTCAAAGTTTGTTTGATCATTGATTATTAGGAATTTGGATTTGTTTTCATGTATATTATTTATAATTTATCTAAAATTTGTCTATTATAATTAGTTATTTTAAAAGGATCTTATGAGTGAATGATTTAAATATTTGTATAAATTGTTTATGGATAATGTGTTTAGCGAAAGTTGATTTAATTGCATCTAAATTATAAGAATATTTTTCTGGATACATTGATAAATAATTTGATATTATATATATATATATATATATATATAAATATAATATTACAATAATGGATCCTGTATTCATGCATAATACTATTACAACTCTTGGATCAATTATGTACTTAAATATTATTATATTCATCATGAGAGTATACATAATGTGTTATAAATTTAAGCAGCTACATTTGTTTTTCTAGAGACCGGTAACAGGTACGTCATTTTACGTTAAATTCGTGTGACTGTATTTTTTTCTTAGAACCAAAGAACATCCGGTAAGATTCAAAATTGATTTATTGACTAATTTCTCCCCACAGTATAGAAAGCCGTGTTTACACTTATGCGTTGAAGACAATTTTTGTGTTTAAAATTTTCTGGGGATTTTATTTATTTGAGATTGCCGCTTCCAAAAATTACTCCCTAATTTGACGGAAGAGATATACTTTCATTCATCCGCTGACTTGTCGTAAAAGGTGTGCCGAAACATCATCGTCTAAAAATTCAAAACAGCAGGAACATGTGTTATGTAGTATAAATTGGAAGCAACATCATTCCGCGCAAATTAGGGGATGGGTTTTCACTCCTGTTCATGTGTAATTACCTTTTTCCTTCCAACTTTTAACTTTAATAAAATATTGGCTACCACAGGTTTCTATCAATTGCAGAATTGTTTGTATCTTGCTGGTTTCTTCATATGCGACGTGTTTTCTGCAATGGATTAATTAATTAATGGAATAATGGATTAATAGGTCACTAATTATAGTTATGTTCCCATGGATAAATAATCGAAAAGTATAAAATAACGAGAGATTTGGCTCTGATATTATCACTAGCGTTTTAATTCGAACCTTCCTTGGAACCTCTTTCTTGTCAAAGACACCACCCCAAATGCGACTGTTATCTGGTTCATTGTGAGCAGCCCAGCAACTCTTATCATCGGAGTCCATCTTTGTCTTTCCTTTTCTTCATTGGATACTAAATACTGGATTTGGATACGAGAGCAGTCACATCTGCCTATGAGCGTTCGAACCGATGTACAAGCTAAGTTATTTCTTTCATGCATGTTATTCATGACTTTTGTCGCGTTTTATGTATACGTACCACGGCTGTGAATTTAACAACGTACTATTAGAGCTGTGTAAAGAACCTCTAACTAGAAAGACCTTTCAAAGTATCTGCTTAATCTTGTGCGCTTTTAAACTATTTAGATAATCGGCCAAGGTCTGGTACTTTCCGTAATTTGTTGTCAAGTACATTCATAACAATATTTGGCACGCGAACTCCGTGAATTCCTTGCATGTAAATAATCGGTGCTACGACTTGTCAAAATTTCATAGTGAAGCTAACCATTTGGGCGATTTGTGCCTTGAATTAGTATTCGCGTCTTATCTCGATTTGTGAGTTATTATTACTTTGTGACTGAATATTGCTATTGACCTCTAAACGATATTATTTATTTATGTGTCTGTATTTCTATGTGTGTTGATTTTAAGTCTAGTCGCTAGAATATATATAGTTCTACCCATCGTAACGGTTTATTTCTCAGTGTCTACGAGTTCCTAGTGGCTCAAGAATATCTCTTATACGTAATTCTAGGTGGTGCCTTATAAATTCTTTTTGTGCAGGAAGATCCTTCATTCGAACGATTGGTCATAAGCCCACGACCACTCCCCGAGTAAGAGGAGCTCCGACAAGGTCTTCTAGTACTGCTATCTTTGCAAGATTGTTTACATATAAAACGTAAGTCAGATGCCATATCGAAATTAAAAATATCAAATCATTAAACTGTTGGGAAAACCTAAAATAGGTTTTTTAGAAAAATTGTAATATTGTCACCATATCTTAAACAAATTTAATAACATTAATTGGTAGTTTTATGTTTAGTGACTATGGATAATTGTGTGACCTTGACAAATGTTCTCTAATATTTCTAAATTTTTGTAACTATAGTTAACTTTATTTATTCCCATTAGATTGATTCTACAGTACGCAAAGTTTTACAGGCCATACCCTAAATCAACAAAACCCATATTTCTGAAAATTTGTTTGCATAAGTCTTTACATATTTTATTTTCACTTAAGCATATTTTATCAATTCCTTTTGGTCTAGGATACGCGTTATTTAAAACCGTTATTACGCCAGCTAGTTCGTACTACCAAAGTAACTGACAAAATAACCGACAACAATTTAGGAATCTGTTGTAATTGTAACAGTAATCTTTATAAAAATCTTAACACAAATTAATAATCATTTGTAATTATTAAAATTGAAAATAGAATTGGAAAAAGGGTCCATTAAATTGAACACTGCCTTCAATTGAATTTACGGGAAGAGGAGGATTCACCTTCTGTTAAGTTGCCGCCAGCAATCTTGAAAATTTTATTCTTGGACGCGGTACATACTGTCCTCTATGTATCCATATGGTACGCCTTGCTTCGACACTGCCACATCGACGCCACCATATCGACACTATTGCTTCGATCGCCGCCATCTCGACACCGCCGCTTCGACGCGAGGCTCATTGCGACGCCTCGTTGATTCGGACGCCCGGGTCATCTCGTATCTAGCCATTCGACGAAAAGCCTATCTCTGACGTAAAAGCGTATATTTTCGCTAGTTAGGGTGTTACGGATGGTGTTTTTGTATTTTCAGTTTGGGTGTCACTGCAAACAACGCAGTGATTGATATTTTGATTTCTTTGAAGTGTTACAAAATTAAAAAAATAACTATTATAGCACAACTATTATGTAATAACTATTTTTCTGAGATTTTTTACTACTGGTTTCTTCATTTCCCGGCATTTTGTTCACGGCTTTTTGATTCCGCCTTCAGATTTTTGAAATAGACGAAATATGCCAATGTCCAAAATTTTCACTTATAATTGCACAAGAAGTTTGCATTTTGCCAAAAAATTTGGGTGTTGTAATGAAAATCTGTTGTTTAGTAGTTTGCAAGTACAAGAAAACTATTTGTAAAACTATTTATTTTGGATAAATGTAAATATTAAATTGTAATATACTGTCAATTTTTGAATCAATGGACAGGGGTGTTGATTAAAAAATACTAAAGTTGAAAGCACCATTGCATTTGTTTTAATTTAATTTTTTTTTGTTCTATTATTGTTTCATTAGAGGGATACGGTAATCATGTGCCTTTAGTTAACAATATCTTAACTGCTAATAGTGCCAAATGATCAAAAGTTTTTGTAAAGTATATATTATCGAAAACTTTTATTTAAACATATAAACTCGCGTCAAATGAGTTTGCGTCGAGACGAGCTTGGCGTCGAAATGAAGTCGCTTCGAGATAAACTCGCTACGAAGCAGCGGTGTCAGAGATGGCGGCGTCGAAGTGGCTGCAAGCGTCAAAATAAGCTGTTCCGGTATTTACATGATACTTGGGTCACTCTTCTATTTTCCATGTCTTTTCAGTGTCAAATGTCGGCACTTGCATCCACGAGAAGAGTTGCAAATGTACGACTTAAGGTCTTGTGTACTCTTTGCATCAGATACTTTGCAACTGAATGGAGCATAGCCTAGAGGTGAAAGCGCCAGTTTAGTAAAACTGTCCACCGCTGGTTCGATTCTAGTAACGGCGAGAGATTTTCTCCACGATATAGAAAGTCTGCTCCCACCGTGCTTCGGAGGGCACGTTAAGCCGTCGGTCCCGATTACCATAATAACACCTTTGGTAATCCTTAAAAATATATCACAGCCACTTACAACCCGTCTGGCCAGCGTTGAGTTAGTAAAGCCAAGCTCCCCTAGTATAGGGAAGCAATGCTCTTTCAGCAGCGATAAGCTGTAGAGTTACATCTCAACTTTTGACGGTATGCTCCCCGAAGGTGTTTTTGCTTTTTTTAATACTTGCATATTACCTATAGCTGTAATAGTTAATTCAAGGCTTTAATAATGTTGCTGACATTTGGATCACTGAAAACAGATCAGAAGTGAAACTTAAGACCTGAATATAATATATGAAAACTGAGAAAAATTACGACTTAGCAGTGGGTAATAAATTAGTTCAAGTTTTTGGACACTTGAGAGTGCTGATTATGTGAGGTCAAGAACGACTTAAAAACATTGAAAGTATTTACTTTGAAAATTTCGTTTTAGAAAAATAGAAGAAATTTCCATAAAAATAGTTTAGAAATTGGAGAAATGTCTACAACATCTGAGAAAAGTTGAGGTACAAGAAAATAAGTCGGAAATGTTTAGTGCTTTAAGTGCTTGAAGCGATTTTGAGACAATCCAGTAAACAGAGGAAGAAAAGACTTTCTGTTTGACTTCTGCTTTGCCCTGGATATTTTAAAGATTAATTTCTAAAGAATCAAGAGATTGTCGCTAAACGGTATTCTGTAAAATTAAAATAGGTGCGGATGAGGTCTATTTATCTACGAGTATTACAGGTAGGTGACAGATACGAAGTCGAATTTCATGCAACAAAGATTGGTATGGTTTGTGGGGTATATTGTTGGGATGGTACGTTTAGCGTGTGCGTCGAAGTAGTTTGGTTGTATGGTGGGCGCGTTTATTTCAGCAGCAAAGTGGAAATTTAAAATGCACATTTACGGAATTATTTTACACAATATATATATATTATTTGCACGATCCATTTGTTACGCGATTACTTGATCGGTCTATTAACTTGAATCAAATCTGATCTGCACTGAAATCAACCTCACTGAATTGCCATATTTATTCATTTATTTACTTACTGTTGAGTAGATCGTGTCCAATCAAAAAAGGTTGTCGTAATTGTGCTTCCTCATTGTCAGCACATGCAATTATGTGCTAATGAAATACTGTGGTTTATGTTTTCTTCTTTGCATTACTTACAATTTTGTAGAGGTTTGGAAGTTACTCCTAATAATGTAGGGAGGACTCATTAGAGGTTGAATTGGGGTTATTTTTTACCGTAATTGTAAGAAATATCAGCCGGAGAGCTGGAGCACAGTGTTAAAACAGCGACCGGAGATGCACCTATCTATAAACCTAAGCAAAACAAAATAACAGTTTAACATAAGACTTTTAAGGTAACTTAAGTTGCGCAGAACTATCTTTAGGATCTGGGCAAGTTGTAAGACTAAATTTTGTTTTAATTTTTAGTGCTTTATTGGGATGTCCTCCTGAACTCTCTCTAGAGTTTGTTTTTTGGTGATTTAATTATTTTATTATTATTTCATGTTTTAGTATTGATTTTTAGCGAATTTATCTTAGACTTTTCTAACTCTTTTGAACTTCTAATGTTTACTTTGGTTTTATCTATACTGTAGGTAACTATGTGGCTACTGCATCTTAATATTTGCTTGACATTTCAACATTACTTGCTAGTTGGAAAAGGAGGTTTGATTTTTTTGTATATTTGGTATTTTCTTGCTATACTTGTGGTACCCTCTGGTTGGGATTAATTATATATGAGTCTGAATTTGGTTTTAAGCATTTAATTCGTCTATAACTATTAGGGTCTACCACGGAACCTGTTCATTAGAAGTTTACAGGATTCCTTACTATTTATGAATTTGAAACTTTTAGGTTAAGAATAACTCATAGCCTTCCTGTGTTCTAAAAATATTTCCGATGTTTTACAACTTCCAGAATAACCGGAAATTGTCATCAACTTTCTTAAGTTAAATAAAAGACTCTGTATATTATTGCATTTTTGGATTCTACAGTCGATTCTACAATACACTGTATTAGGTTATCCCTATACCTATCGTCAACTGTTTTCGAGTTATTGTGGTTTTTTAACAAATTTTGTGTTTGGGGAGGGGTGTTTAATAGCCTATCTATTGCTCTTCTTCAAACAGAAATCCTCAATATTTTAAAACAGCAAGTAAAACTATAAGAATTTACTAAATACATTTGCAGCCTATTACAGGTTATACAGGATGTCCAAAATTTAGTGGCAAAACCAAAAACTTCAAACTCAAGAAAGTAATTTTTTTCAAATCGAACACTTTGTATATTTTTATATATTTAGATAACGATTTAATTTACGCATCCATGTGCTATAGGTGTCGTATACTTATCTTTAGCGGTTTTGTCGTTATTAACGCTTATTGTCAAATATTGAATAAAACTGTAATTAAAAACCAAGCATAGTTTTGAAAGTATGACAACAGGAAAAACAGTTAATGATATTAACACAATAAACAAATAAAAATGAATTTAGTGAAAGTGAAAAAAACCAAATAATAGACAAACTAACTGAAGATGCTATAAATGTTCAATATGACCCCATTCTGTTTAAAACACTTTATAATTCTTAGTTCAGTTTCCTTATAGTTGCTCTGCCTATTTCGTTTCGGTCTAATCGCTGAAAGGCTATTCTCACACAATTTAGTAGGTCTTGCCTGTTATCACTAGGTGTACTATAAACTTCACATTTTATGCGCCCCCAAATATAAAAAATCTAGTGGCGTCAATCCTGGGGATTAAGGAGGCCAACTCAGGGCCATTTGAACCAAACCATCGGTCTTCAAACATTTCTGTCAATTCTCGATACACCTCTCTGGTATTTGGTATATCCATCTGATGTTTTAGAATGCGATGAATCGACATTGGAGAGATACTGTATCATCAGCAGCTGCAGCTATCAAACTCCGGGGATGAGCATAAAATAAGCCAGCACATTTACTTCATTGTTTTTGCTTTAACGATAAGTTTTGTGTAGTTTTTACCGTAAAACTTCCTGTATTTAAAAAAACATGACTCAGAATTCTTCTAAATTTACCTTTGATTGACGATAGATTAGGATATCGTTCATTATCATTCTACAAGTTCTGCTAAGAGTATTTTCCATATCCACCATGGATATAGAATAAATTTAAAATATCAGTATTGGAATATTTAACTGATTCCACATTTTATAAAATATAGTTTTGTTTCAATGAGAATGACAACCAAAGAAACATTTGTTTATTTAATTATACTCGTAGCATACTTTCAAATGAGCTTAGTTTTTAAAGTGCAGTTTAGGGTAATCACCGGCACATCATTTTCTTACATGTTTTCCAGTTTTACTTTCTTGAGTGATTGATCATTGGTTTCTATTTTTTTGCATATATTATACGAAGGAAGGCCTTTTCTTCCTCAAATTTACACTGTAGAGAATATCTTCTTCTTCCTTTGCAGAGTTACATTTATTTACTGTTGAGGACATTACCCACTTATATGTTCTGTTTTTCTCGCTCTTTTGACCCTTTCTGATTTCCGTTTGACTAATTTCATATTCTGTGTTCGCATAATTCTCTTTATTCAATTTTGTGTTGCAATAGATGTTTCCATTCTCAGGGTATTTTCCCATCTTTTTCTATTTGAACAATTTTTTTCTCTTCTATTTTCTTGGTATATTTATCTCTTCAACAAAGTTCTTTTGTACAGGTTTTGTTCGGAACGTGTTACAAACATTTGTAATTTCCGTTGCATTGTAAATATCTAATTTGGTGGTAGCTTCTTTCTCAGACAACTCTTCTTTTGGTGGCGCCTCTGTGATTAGTGAAACCTACTGAATTTTGTTTTCACTTAGAAATGTCGAGGGACAACACTCTCGTTAATCCCTTTACTACGGTCAGTTTTCCTTTGAGAATTTTCTAGTAGTGACAACCGCCACCTTTTGGCTTTCAACCATTCCTTTCTAAAGTTTGAGAAAAAAAAGCGTTTCGTCGGCGATAAAGGTTCAGATGGATGATAATCCGTCATTTCCATAAATCGTGATAAAACTCCCGACGTAGAGGATTTCGAGCCTTTAAGTTAATAATAAAGTGTTTAGTTTATATGTGTGGAACCGAACATACTATAAAGTAATTTAAATTTTGTTATCTGATACCGACGTGGTTCTAACCATTATCCTTAATTAGCTACTACTGATTGTCATTGCTAGATGTACACTTCATGAAATTTAAAACTTTGGACACCACAATTTCTGTAAACAAATGTTTGCAAATTGTGAATCAGGCTTAAAAGTATCATTTACAATTCTAACAGCATTAAACTTAGCAGGGATTATCTTATAGAAGCACTGTAAATTGAATCATTACACTAACTCTCACGTTTAGAAAATAGGTAATTTACATTGCTTATTTAATTTTTTCTTTAAAATATATTTGAAGGTATCGCTAATTAAACACCATAGCTCGATTAATTATCGAATCAAAATTTTGTTTGAAATGTTTATAAATAAAATTAGAAATAATTTTGAATTAAAAAAAAACGTCTACAAGCAATAACTTTTAAATTAAATCAAAAACTAAACATGGTTATTTGGGTTGACTGATTATAACATTTTAA